>JASAOG010000304.1:467500-497500 GCA_030265305.1 Biomphalaria pfeifferi | reverse complement strand
GATGAAGCGATAGAACTTTTATCCACAAGATTAGTACCAGACAGACACACAGACGGACACACAGACACACACACAGACAGACACATAGACAGACACACAGACAGACACACAGACAGACAGAGTTTATTGTTAATAAAATGAAAACATACGAGGATATTGTTGCAATCTTTTCCACCATTCGAAAGTGTTTTGAAGACTAAGAAGGCCGTTGACCAACCTTTTAAAATATTGGATGATCCTGAGCCGTAATTATTGATGCAGCTTAAGAAACATTATTTTGTAGGATTTCTAGATAAGTTTATTTACAATCTTTTTTTACCACAATTGTAATATAAATGCTTTGTTTTTATTCCGTAACATTTTTACCTAATTTACTATAGGATAGCAAAAAGTAATGTCACAATTGGATGTTTTAAATGCACAGCCGCAGATGAAAATACACAGCGGTTAAATAACAGAACCATAAATCTAGACTATTAACTTAATTTGACGAGGAAGACATTTTGTATTTCTATTTATTTCTATTTTTATTTATTTCTATTTCCATTTATTTCTATTTCTATTTATTTCTATTTCTATTTATTTCTATTTCTATTTATTTCTATTTCTATTTATTTCTATTTCTATTTATTTATATTTCTATTTATTTCTATTTCTATTTATTTATATTTCTATTTATTTCTATTTCTATTTATTTATATTTCTATTTATTTCTATTTCTATTTATTTCTATTTCTATTTATTTCTATTTCTATTTATTTCTATTTCTATTTATTTATATCTCTATTTATTTCTATTTCTATTTATTTCTATTTATTTCTATTTCTATTTATTTCTATTTCTATTTATTTCTATTTCTATTTATTTCTATTTCTATTTATTTCTATTTCTATTTTTTTCTATTTCAGCGACACCAAAACAAAAACATGTTAATAGAATTTTTTTTTTTAAAATGTGTTTGACCTTGAAGATGTGTTCAATCGAATTTTCTTGGTAACTTTAAGTGTAACTGCGACAGTTTAAGGTTGTCGTCCTAGTCTGTTAAAAGTGCTTGCCTCATTAGTTATGCTGTTTTAGAGACTAATTATTTCCACCCATTTTTAGACATAGAGAACACCCCCCCCCCCCAGATGAATCTCATGAAACAATAAACAAATGGAGGGAAATAGAAGTGGGATGAAGAAACGCAGACTAGTTGATCTTCCATATCAGAAGTTCTCAAACTTTCAGAGCCCTGTGAAAAAAAAAGGTACTTAAATGCATAAAATAAAAATTACGAATACACGAAAAAAAAAAAACAGAAAAAAAAAAACATTTTGCATTTTGTTGAAGTAGTGCTTTCTATATATATATTTATTTATTTTTGTTTAAATGAAACTTTAAAGAAAAAATTAATGACGTAGTTGAGGTTGATGAGATTTTGTGAGTGTTTTAATGTCGACTCGATTTTTGTAAGTAGTAGCAGCAAATATTACGAGCACAAAGTTCGAGTCTTTCCACTCTACATGTATTACCTAATGAATCTGAATCCAAACTCTACGACATAAGAGGACGGAAAAGTAGCCAACATTTCTGTAAGTATAATCCACAATACCGAGTATAAAATTGAAGTCTAGTTTTTTAGACTTCAGTTTATTTTTCACCCAATTGTGGATATCAATAAGCAAAGCAAATTAAAGATCCCCTTCCAGACCATGCGGTTTATAGGGCAGATGATGTAAAGGTCTCCCTGCTTCTGTGAACCCCATTTAACGAGATCAACAGACTTATCTTTCCCCAGCTCATGCCTGGTACCAATTAGAGCTGGGTGGACTCAGAGGCACCCTAAAAATCCCGAAATTAAATAATCACAGTCTTAGCCAAGATTCGAACCCGGAACCCTTCGATTCGGAAGCCAAGCGCTTTACCTCTGATCAATCACGCTTCGGGATATTAATAAGCTGCTCTTGTATTAACATGGATTTATCTCTGTTTAATATCTGACTTTGCCTACACACACACGCACAGTCCAACACCCAATCAGCTATTATCGAAATGAAGAATGTCTTTGCTGTAGGTCGTCATAGAAGAGTGCGTAAAATAGCAGACATATGAGACACTTGTGAGGACCATCTCAAGACACTACATCTGACCCACATTGAAATCATCAAGAAATAGTTTTTGGGAGTAGACCGGCATCAGCAGCAACAGAGGACCTCAAACTATTTCAACAGAATGGCTCATTTTCAAAAACAAACATTGTATCGGAAGTCTTTTTCTCACTGTTTGTTATCTTCTTCTGTGTTGTGTCAATTGATGTCAATATCTTGGCAAAAAATAACAGTCCGGCTTCATATTAGTCGTTGTACAATATAAATTTACAAAAACTTTTAGCTGCGGTGAAGCAGATAGTGTTTAACTTTCAGTCACGACAACTGTTTTATGGGAAGTTTTCGTCACATTGTTTTGTTTTCCAATGTTGTATATTAGTAATCCTAGCTTTTATTTGCTTATAGCATGCTCAGAACGCTATTGTCCAATCTCAGTTGTGGACCAGTGGAGGTGGGGGGGGGGGTGGTGGAGAGGATATATGAGAGGCGTTCAGTAAACACAGCTCTGCTCGTTTTGGGTGTCGAACCTCGAGCCGCTTTCATAAGTAGCCAACACAAGCCAAGTTCAAGCGTACTTGGCCACTTTGCCTCAAGAAAACGCTTCCCGCTGTATGTGAGATATTGATGTAACTACAATATTACGGGAAAAAAAAAAGAAAATTACAAGGGAAAAAAAATGAACGTGGATCCGTTGGCCTGTTTGTCTAGTGTGTTCTTGTATGTGGGAATTTTAAAGCATAACCTGACAAAAATAAAAAAGGTCGAAGAATCGGGCTTTTAAATAAAAGTTTTTATTAGAATACTGACGTAGAATGTGGGCTTTCGGGGAGAAAAGTCCTGAGCTCGATTCACTAAGAGCCTAATGCTTAAGAGAGAGAGAGAGAGAGAGAGAGAGAGAGAGAGAGAAAATAACCTTAAACTAGTCAGTAAAAAGAGACATAAGGCCTAGATTCCTTTGATGTAACTGACAAGTTACAAGCTGAGGTTTAAAGCAACACAACACAAAACAAAACATAAACATACCTTAGAAAAAAAATATTGTGATGCTTACCTGGCACAGGAGGTAACCTGGATGTTCCCACAGGCATAGATATAAATATATACACACAACACAGTTGGCCTTCTTTCACTTCACAGTCATGCAAATAAATTGTTGCAAATTTGTAGCACAGTCTAAACAATGAACAAGATTTTGTTATTATTATGTATAGGCATAGACATAAATAAATATAGACTGGCCCAAGGAAGTAACTTCATGTAACTTGAAAACATGTATATCTATTGTATTCGGATTTCCGAATTATGAAAATTGCATGATCTTCATTCTTAGAGATTAAACAAAACTACACTGCCTCCTTATTTACAACATATATAGGTGTGTGGCTGAAATAGATATTGTTGTAACCCTGCCTTGCACCAGTGCTTGAGGTGCGCACTAGCGCACTAGTGAACGTAAACAGGAAGACACTAGAAGAGAGAGAATAACAGTGCATCAGGGATTGTGAAGAGTCTGAATGTTTGGGAAACTAAGAGGCCAACTTTTGTGCTGCCTCAAGGTTGTAGTAGGGACCTGGAGCGAAGCGGGGAAGGCTGTCGTTGGTCCACATTCGGGTTAAGTAGCACAGGACTGGTATACTTAGTAGTAAGACTCTGAGGAAGCTGAAGGATGTTATGTGTTTACCCTAGTGAATAAACACAACTATTTATTTCCTGTTAAACTGTGTTGAGTTGCATGCCTTTTCGTTGAGTGCCTACCCTAGAGTTGCAACAATATGAATACTTCACTTTTATACTGCTCATAAATGCTGTATAATAAAGAACACAAAATTGCAAGTCACAAATTTTCGTTTCATAAAACTCTTTAATCGGCCAGTCTATATTTATTTATGTCTATGTGTATAGGTTAAACAGCTTTTTGTATTCATGGTGAAACTAGAACATGTGGAAATTATTATTTGATCATAAAGATTGTAAACTTTGTATTTTTTTTTTTGTTTTTGCCAGATTTTAAAAAATAAGGGTTGAATGAATGATTTGAGAAACGTATCTAAGACGTATCGTCAACATCTCTCTGATCATTTTAACATAATCTATTTGTTTTTACAAAAGAAAATTATGTAAATTATTGAAACCAAATTTTTTCTCTGCTATAATATAAGTCTTGAAATCTGCTAGACTAAGTGTGAAAAGACCATATTATAATGTGTGTGGTCCTAAACTATAACATCAAATAAGTCTCCCCCGGGAGTCAAACTCAGGACCCCTCGGTATAGATAGAAGCTAAGCGCTTTACCACTTAATCACTACGCCCCATTAAGTGGCGTAGTAAGTGACTCGTGGGCCCGGGTTCATTGAACCCCCTTCAAGCCATGGATGCTACGCCACTGCCCATTATTACACCTTCTAGAATTCATAAAACAGTATTGTATTCTGAGACTTCAATCTGATTGTGTCAGGACACAACGGTCGTAATTAGCGGTCATTAGTCAAGTGCGGAAAAAAAAAGAAGCATGAGTTTAACTGTGTGTGTGTTTCAGTGTGTATGTGTCAGTGATTAATTGTCTGGTCGAAACCATTTCTTTTTTATTGCGTGCTGTCGAGCAGTTCTCCAAGATTTAGGGCAATCTACGCCTGTGAGATTTCTATTGATTGCCCCAGTCCTTCCACTCTTGACGCCTGGTATCTAATCTTCTATCTGCACTGCTTGACGTCCGTGTGATAGGTCACGGACAAATAGGGACTAACAGAGACATGCTCGTTCCTCGGTGTGTAATCAACTGGGATGTATCGCCAAACAAACTCTTGGCCATATGTTGTTAACACTTCCAATACAGTGACATTTAACCCAATGTAGACTATATCAGAGGTTCTCAAACTATTTCAGTTCAGGGACCCCATGACAAGTCAAAAAAAAAGTTAGAGGATCCTAGACACAGTCCGATTCGTCTGCCAAATCGCATACTTCCAATAAAATAACATTTAACCCAATGTTAAATATCATAGGTTTTCAAGCCTTTCAGTTACGGGACTCTTTTACAAGTCAAAAGATTTAACTGATTCTCGACACAGCCCGATTCCTCTGCCAAAATCGTATATATCTAAAGCGCTGATATAATCAAACTCTCTGCAATCACATGTGCTTATTTGTTCTGCGATATTCGCAATGCAAACATGTATGACGCCTTATGAGCTTTTTTCATTCATTATTGTCGCATCACTAATAATTTTCTGCTGCTTTGCTTGCATGTATGTTTGACTTTTGAAGAAATCTACAGGTTCGTCTTTTAGCTCATAATGATTTGCTACAAAACGACGCTTCAGTTTAAGATGTTTCAAACTGTCGTTGGATAACATATAGTGGCTGTTTCTCCTTAGTACGCTAGAAATCCAAACTGTAAATATTCAGGAGCGTATTTTACGTAATTTTTGCCTTGCGGCAGCCTCTACTAAGGCCTCGTGTCTCAGTTCATTGCCACTGTTTTCATTAAACTATTGCTCTTCTTTAGAAGTCTGCTTACTGGCACACTGTAGATATAAGCCTCGTGAGTTTATTTCTTTTAAGTTCGAACTTGTAACGATATACACAGCTCATGTACGAAATAGATACAAGATACTTTAAAGATGTTCAATAAACTAGCAAGCTTTTCACTTTAAAACTATCTATATCTAACTCTCTAACTCTATATCTAACTCTCTAACGAAATAAATCCAAGCTCCTACTAACTAAATTAGAGATGCTAATAGCCAACGAAACAATATGCATATTTCATAGACCTTTTATAATTCATAGGTTATCAAGATTATATTCTGTACACCAGAGACACCATTTCTTTACCGGAACCAATGACATAGATAAAAATCTCTAATATTTTTATGTCAATTAAACAATACCCGCAATGCTGGATAAAATCACTTGGGCAGATTCGCAGGCTGCAACGTAGTGTTGGCTTCACTGTTGGAATGGAATATGTCAGAACAAGCTCTAGATAATTTTCCCTCAACAGAAGACATTACACATTTAGCGGGCACTTTGCATTCTTTTTAAAAAGATTAATGTATGTAATGGCCTACAAGACTTAAAAGTGAAGTAGCAATTATACATAAAACACTGAACCATAATCTTCAAATATAAACAAAATGTAATAAAATACTCTGAAAGACACAAAGATAAAGGCACATTCCTCGTTCCATTTGCTAGGACAAATTTGTACAAATACTCCTTCTTCCCTAGTGCTATTAGAGCATGGAATGGGTTGCTTGAGACAGCCAGGAAAACCAGTAACTTGGCAGAATTTAAGTCACTGGTTAACAAGCACGACTAGACGCATGACGAGTAGGACGTAATCATTATCTTTTTTTAAAGTAACGTCTGTATTATATAAGATAAGAAGATAAATACTATTTATCGGTATAAAGATAGAAATCCCAGAGCTGAGAATCACTGATACAAGCGGAAGCGGGTTAAGGCTCTTCGCTTCACGCGTTAACGGAGCAGACTTTAGAAATAGCAGAAATGTGACATCACGCCTTGACTCGCTGACAAATGGTCCGTCACCCACACAGCGCGTGGTCTTGGCTGGCACTTCATTTTTCTTCGTTCTCTCCCACCCCCCTCTCCCCCAAATATGGCCCGATATGAACCATATTACATACATGCAACATTACGTTATATGAATTGTAAGATTAACAATACATTTTGTCACCATCTCGTAACACAGCGACACAGCAATGCTCCTACAGATACAGCACACACATATAGTATAGTCTAACATGTTCTGTACGTCCTTTATGTGTGGTCACCTTGAACTTTAGCACACGCCTCGCGCAGTGCACAAGGGTTGTGATGTCCAATCTAAAACCGCGGGTCATATCCGGCCCCTATTGAAGTGCTGTAGGACTTACTGAAACTACTTTCTTTAGTACAAAATAAAAAGTATAAAAAAAATGCTGTTAAAAAAACAACAATAAAATAAAACGGTAACTTATCTAAATGGTAGAACTCCACATTTACAGACATGGACTGAAAGATTTATCTCCCATTTCCCAATATTAAAGAAAACAATTCCTACTATTTACTTAACTTATTTGTTCATCTTTTCATTGATTCAGGGTTTGTTAGAATACAATCGCGCAAATTTTCAATTTGATCATAGAATGAGAATTGTAGACATAACGTGTAACAGACAGACAGACAGACTTGAAATAAGCATTGTAACAAAGTCACAATAATTCTATTGGGAGTTCATAATGTTATTATTCCTCCCAGACCGAAAAGATTAGGTACCATTGCACTGTGGTATGAATTATGGTAATGGCCTCCTTCAGTTGTAAAACGACTAATGATCCTCTCCTTGAATGAGTGCCAGGACATTAGCTATGACCGGAACTATGTCGCACACACAGCAGCAGATGTGACAATAGGAACTGAAAGGTATGTGTAGTATCACAGAACGGGAACATAGTCCACCTTCACTAAGTTCCCCTCGCTTCTTCCTCGTGGAATGGCGGATGACTCCTATTTCCTCTTCACCAATTTTTTTGTTTGCTCTATTCTTTTATAAAACAAGTTCCTTGTGTATTACACTGTTTCTCTAATTGTGGGGGCCCTAGGGGAGTCCGAAGTCCTTCCAAAGTGGGCGAGATGTCCTTACAAAGTGTAGGCGGGATGCAAAGCCGACAATTTTGTATGAAAAAAAAACAACTAATTTTCAATGCTGTTATAACCCAAGTAAAAACAAAAATATTTCTAGCGTTTTGAAAATTAAAATATAAAATAGTTGGCAACAATAAAGAGTCAAAAACAGTTGGGCGAAGAAATTCCACAATGTCGACTTCAATTTCTTGTGTCGCAAAGGGTTCAATTTCTCCCAAAAGTCGAATATCTTCAGGATCATGAATTTTGCGAGTCAAAGAAAAAAAAATAGTCCTTACAACCACAATAACGCCCATTACCCATTGTGGTTACCGGTTATCAGTTTGCAGCATGAAGCTGCTATTGGACAACTACACTGTTGTAGGGGTAATAAACCTTAAGTAATAAAATTTCAAATAACTTAAATGACTTTTTTTGTGAACCTTTTGTAAATACAACTGTATTTAAAATATAGACAAAAATCAAGTGGATATAAGATAAAATAAATGTACAAGACTTTAGGAATAATATTTCTGAACAAAATATAACTCACTACAATGACACAACCTTTCAGTCTAACGTTTTAGAGTCGTCTCCCCTAACTAAGACCAAATGACGACAATGCCACCTGTGTTGCCTCTTCCCGCCGTCACCACAGAAACACACACACACACATACCACACACACACACAGTTTTGACATTAATTTGCATCTACGCCAATATGTACTTTGCTTCATTCTTCTGATTGTAACTCTGGATAGACTAAACTCAAGAAATGTAATGTATACGTAATTGTGTACGAAAAACAGAAACTAAATGAAGCGAGGCAACTCGATTTCAGAAAGTGCTATGAGGTTTCAACGATTGTCTCCCTTGCATCCTTTCCTCCCCCGGGCTCAATCTTATTTAAAAAATAACATTTTAATTTTTTTTTTCGCGTTAGTTAAAAATTGCCAAATGACTTGCTGCGTTGCTGGCGATTTTTTTTTATTCCTACAAACTAAATTAATGTGAAAAACTTCCACAGTAATTACGTAGATGTAAAAATCTTTTTTAAAAATGCGTACTTCCTCGTGGTATTAAGTACAGCCCTACTCGTTAATTTATAATAATAATAATAATGCTTGTGTTAATGTTGGTTTGGACGAAGCAGGTTATGGAGACTTGCCAATGGGAAAAAAAAAACACTCCAGGGAAAATTCAGTGCTTTATTAGATGGTGACAGCATTGACAAAAGGCTGCTTCCTTAACATAGCTCAATGCTGGTCATCTCTACCCTGAAACAGAATGCTTTGTTACAGCAATACAGGACAGAGTAATTAGGACAAAGAATTACGAGAAACATATCCTAAAACTCAATGTTGTTGACATATGCTGAAAATATGGTTAAGTCATTTGAACACATAATGACAGGATGTTCAGCCTTATAAGAATCTACCTATCTAGGTCGTCATAACCAAGTTGCAAAATTATTACACCAACATTTGGCTATGACACATAGACTAATTTAATTAATAAGAATACCCCTCCTTATTACATATACTCGCTACAAGAGGTTCTTAAGTCTACTGATCACTTATTATACTTCGAAATGCCTATTTTGTCTGACAAAACGGTATATTTTAATCGCCCTGGTCTGCTGTTTATTGATAAAAAGAAAGAGACCGCTATCATTATTGACATCCCGTACCACTGTCTCATAACATAAGAAAAACTGAAATGGAAAAACAAAGAAAATTTGGGAAACTAGGTTTGGAGATTAAGTGTTTTCTGGAAGTTATGTAAGATAACAAATTACTCCATTGTTATATCAACCGATGGGATAATAACAAATGACCTCAGAGATACCTTACAGGGCCCTTAACATTCATTAGAAGTGTCTTGTTGCCTGTCAGAGGGCGGTACTGCTGCAGACCTGCTACATCACCAGAAAATTCCTCAGTGGACACTGATAAAGGGACTACAATAAATTCTGTCTCTCTTTAGAGAAACCTGACCCTGGCAGTGCCAGAGAATGAATACTTTTTTCGTTTTTAAAATAATAATTATTATTATCATTATTATAAGGTAAAGAAGTTGTGCTTTAAAAAAGATAAGCTCTAATAGCGAAATTCTTGGATTTCTAATATTTCATTGCAACACTAACAGAATGAAGACTTCTGCACAGATCTATGTTGATTATGTTGGATGCTTTTGTTGTTGTATGTTTTTCAATTAATTGAAAATTCAGAGATTACAATAATATAGGGATATTTTCTTTGTGAAACAGAAAAAAAAGATTTTTTTTTTCAAATAAACTTTTTAATTATAAAGCTAGGTGCCTGCTCACCGGAATAGCCATTGAGAAACTCCCGTGTGTGTACAAGTCTTTATTCTTTCTCCAAATTAAATAGCCGATGCTTTAGAAATGAGATTACAATTGATCTGTCTAAGCTCTCTATGTCAATTTTATTGATTTGGCATTTTGTTTTCTGTTTCAGCATCTATTATCTTCTACTTTTTTGTGTGTAAACAAACAAAAAATATATTGAGAGGATTCAACTTCTGTCCGGACAATCAATCTTACGGACACAACCTTTGAAGTCAACAATGTGTGACATTTAATTTTAAGAATTAGATGTAGCCTCGAGTTGACTGTTTGGCTGTTCTGTTGGTTTTTTTTGTTTTTTTTTTGTTTTTGTTTTTAGGCGTAACATTATTAAGACCAAGATTATGAAAAGAGTTAGCGTGAAAACACAGAAGACGTCCTCGAAGTAGTCAACCCTGTGTTGTGGCGTGTGTGTCTGTGTGTTTCTATGGTGACGGTGAGAAGTTAGCGATTGGTTTTGTGGCTATGCAGTATGAATGAAAACCGGCACTGTCGTAAGCTTGGGTACACCAGATGTCTCCAGGAAGCCAAGGTGTAAAGACGTGTTAGGTTTGTTTTAAATAGTTTCATTTCATTTCAATTTAACTTTGCCTATATTGTAATAAAACTTATATTTAACTTTTTTCACAAAGAAGTTATTCCAGTGATTTCGAGTTTTATAAGTTCAAATGTTATATGCCAACACAAGTTTAGTTGTCTACCAGCAGTATGGTGGTACAAGTCAAGGACCGTCCACAACAGCCAGGCCGTTAAAGAGATTGTCTTCAACATTTTCAACAGGAAATTAGACGCTTTGATAACCACATCCCAAAATTCGTCCATACATCATAGATATGTGGTGTCAAAGGTGTTTCCAATATGATTGTATTGCTGGCTCCGCTGATGGCCTGATTCCGCAAGTTGTTACTAAACTCATTGCTCCGTTATTAGTCATATGAGTTTAATGAGCTGATTGTTATGAAATTATAGTTCAGTTTGAACCTGTCTTACGTGTTATTGAATTATCATCTGATAAAGGTGAAGGGTCAATCTCTCATTGAAGGTTAATGGAAGAAGTCCTTCCCTGTGACTGTGCCTGACCAATTGGTAAGACAACCAAAGGTTGTGGTGCTGATTTATATTCTTTCTTAAATGACAGGCTAGGAGAACTCTTATCTCAAAACTTATCCTGATCTACTTCATAACTTATCATGTCCTACTTGAAAACGTATCCTGACCTACTTCATGGCTTATTCGACTTACATCATAACTTATCATGTCCTACTCGAAACTTATCATGTATTTCTTTATGACTTATCATGTCGTGCATCACAAGTTACGATGTCCTACTTTAAAACTTACTCTGTACTTCTTAAAAACTTACCATGTTTTACCTTAATACATACCTGGCCCATGTATCATGTTTTACATGTTTCGGATGTTCCTTCAGAGTTGAAGATAGTTTACTTCCTAGTCCAAACCTCCCGCAGGACGACGGGGGATGGGAGCGGGCAGGATTTGAACCCTCGAACATAGATAAATCCGAACGACAGTCCAGCGCGCGAACCGCACGACCAGGCAGCCATGTTTTACTTAAACACATACCTGACCTATGTATCAAAACAACTTTTATCTAAACGCATACCTGGCCTATGTATCAATACATGTTTTACCTAAACACATATCTGGCCTATGTATCAATATAACCTTAGGAACCATTTGCCGGATAGTCACCAAAGACTATGGGCCACTTTTGTTCCACCTGACATGCTAACTGTTGGCAACATCTAAGTATATAGTATAGCATGCTTGCAAGTATGTAGTTATTGATTGCTGATTTTGTTTTCCTCATTGCTTCCATAATTTATAGGAGCCAGCTCCCCACCCACCATAGCCCTTTTTTTATATATCTTTTTTTAGTTGGGGGTGGTAAAAATATTTTATCTTGTTTACATTTCAGCTGCAGAGGTATTTATTTATTTCAAGAGATTAAAGAATAAAGAATTCAGTTCCCTTTTACCACACATGAGGGTATTCCCCCCTCCCACCCCGTTTTACTTTACCTGTCAAACAAACAATTTCATCTGATGAGGATATTTCATTGCAAACAAACACCTTTGTAAACTCCGATTCAAACCGGATAAACCTGAATAAACGAGCTGCTAAACCAGCTGTAATTATAACTCTCAGTATTACATTATAAAAGACTTGCTTATTACCTTGAAAGCGCTTTCGAGTGATCGTAGAAGCGTGTTAGTATTAAGTATACAAAACTCTAAAAGGTTGTTCCCCTTGGAATTTCGTTATAATTTTTTTGTTTTATTTATAGGTCAGTGGCCTATAAGTCTTAATCTTATTTCTGCTTTGGAGCAGGGTCTGCCTGAGATTGTTGGAGGCCCGAGGCGAAGTGAACCTGGAATTCTTCATCTACATCTAAATCAACAAAAAAAAATTCATCTAACACGTTTTCTATAACGTTCCGTATGGAATATCGAAGCATATAGAGACTCAGAGCTAGGCTAGTAGACGAGTCCTGGAGTTCTGCCATATTTGAAATCGGATCCATGTTATTTTTTTCTCCAATTTTTCTTTCTATGCTAGGCCCCCAGCAATCGGAGGCCCTATGCGGCTGCCTAATTTGCCTATGCCTAAGGCCGATTCTGCTTGGGTACATTTCCATCTCCAACAAGCATGTCAGGGTCCTGATCTATGCCAACATTGCAGAGACAAGTTTTGTAGCTCGGTGTGCACTGTGGACACATGTCTGAAAGGGTAGGATAGCATTTGCATCAATGGCCGAATATTGCCCGAGGGAAATAGTTTGGGCAACAGCGGTATATTTTTATAGACCATTTTTTTGCTGAACATTTGTTAAACATTTTGTTGAATGAACAAAAGGAATTTGGGTCTTTTGGAGATTTACATACTAAAAGTTGTGCGCAGTAACCTGCTTTTTGTGACAGTTAGTACTTTAATTTGATTCTACGCTAAGTTAAAACAAAAAAGCGCAACAATAGTTGCATGGTATTTATAATTTATAAATGCTTCCGTATTCTGTAGAGCGAATACAAATAAACCTAAAAATCTAGCTATTTAAGGATTGGCCTCTATTTTACAAAATCTCATTTACGAAAAACACATTTAGCCATATCAGTCTAGCACACTCCTACATAGTTTGATGTCATTATTTTATTTTTTTATACGGTGATTTATTATGTTGATATTAATGCTTAGAATTTGTGGTTTGAATTTTAGTGAAAGCCTTAGTACATCACCCCACCTATCCTGTTTTAGTTATGCGCTTACTGTGTGAAATGCAAATATACAATTAAAAGACCTTGACACCTACATTATTACCTGACAATAAGTAAAACTCCACCAAAGGACATTTTAATTAATTGATAACTATAACGGCGTCGTGTGGCACGCGTTCTGGACTGTCGTCTATGTGGTCTAGGGCTCAAAGCCTGATCGCCCTCATCCACTGCAGTCCTGCAAAAAACAATTACTAACGACTACCAAACTATCCACTTTCTCTTTAACGTCATCCTCTGTTGACGTCATCATATTCAGGA
Organism: Biomphalaria pfeifferi; assembly: GCA_030265305.1. Lineage (NCBI taxonomy): Eukaryota > Metazoa > Mollusca > Gastropoda > Planorbidae > Biomphalaria > Biomphalaria pfeifferi. Next base: position 483,855 of record JASAOG010000304.1, on the reverse strand, counting down.
AGAATGTCACACTCCGTTGCACGGCTAACCAAACGACACGAGCATAATAGAGACAGATACATTTGGGGGAAACTCATCCACTAAGTCGCAAAAGTCGTATCTCAATTGCATTGACAGGAGGAGAGAACTTTGAGAAGAGGGAATAGAGTTTCATGAAATACTATATTTTCTTAGTAACTAGGCCTGAACAAAAAATGTAACTATCATACAGACAAATGTCTGTGTCTGATTGTTGTCATCATGTGGCTAATAGCAGCGTTTGACAACTAATTGCATGTCAGTAGAATGAGTATATATTTTCTGTTGTCTTTTCGTTTTGGAACAGTTTTTGTTACATTTTTTTTTTCAGGAATTTTGATACTTTGTCCTTTCAATGATTTCTACATTTCGATGTGCATTATCATTATAATTAATAATTACAAACGTACACATTATTGGTAAGAAATTAGTTCAGCCAAGCATTGCCATTTTTTTTGACAGTACTTATTTCAACCATTCCGTCTGTCTGTCTGTCTGGTTAAAGTGTTCTGCATGTTATTTCTCCTACTTTCTATTCATTTCATTTGAAAATTGTACTAAACTAAGATAAGCCTTGCTACAATGAGGCATAAGACGGTGATTGAGAGCGAATGGGACTATTGTCAGCATTGAAAGATAGAAGCAGGGCCGGTCATTAAGATTGAGGGCTCTACGTGAAGCGGATAGCGCGAGGCCCAGTCTGGGTAGGGATAAGGATAATAAGTGAAAATTAAGATTTGGTATTAAAAAAACTAATTCATCTTTGCATTTATTAATACCTTACTAAGTTCAAAGTATATGTCAAATTAACTTTACGAGCCATATACAGTAGATAATATAAATTATGAAATAGCCTATACACATTCAGATCTTGCTTTTTTAAATTTACTATCGAGTAAAATACTATCGCTTTTGATTTTTTTATAAGAGGTCGAGATAGATTTAGATCTATATTAATATACGTCATGACAGACCTGTGACTGACTTGGGACAGACTTGTGTTTTTGGAATACGGCCATGTCAAGTCAATGTATTACACTCTGCTTGATAATAAAATTATTCCTTCAGAATGGTTGTTAAGACAACTTTTACCTTGGCGCATAATTGATTGTAATGGCATCAGTTTTTATCTGCAGTGTTGAACTGTTTACCACTTTTGTATGGAGATATAAAGAGAGAGAGGGAGAGAGAGAGAAAGAAAAATTATGAGGAGTTTTCATATTTTTACAACGCTTATATCAACTTACTCTGTCTGCCTGTCTGTCTGGGTGGAATCTTGTAGATGTATTTTTTCTCCCACTTCCCATTCTCGGATCAAGTTGGAACTTTGCACAATTATTCATTGTCCATGACAACACATGAATCAACGAAAAAAAAACAAAAAACAATCAGCTAATAAAGAAGTCGTGATTTATTTTTATTTTTTTTACATACAAATTTACTAAGATGATCTAAAACAGTGCATTGAGCATTATAGAAGCATGACATTTGCGCTAAACAAAAAAAATTCTTTTTTTCAATCACCACTAATTTATTATTGTTAGTCAAGATCTATTACAAATTTAATTACACTACAAATCCAAACTATTTTTTTTATAAAGTATTTGTTTATATTTTTCTTGTTGTTTTTTTTTTGTTTGTTTGTTTTTTATTCCTTTTGAGTATTGCTAATATTTCAACTAGAACTGATCAAATAAATCAAGTTTTGAAGTGGATCATATCGGACAATTGAGAGAAAAAAGTACCTAGAAGAGTATTCAACAAATCATTTCTTTTTTTTTTCCTCTAGGCCTTTTACATTTTATCTTTGGTAAGCTTTCAATAAGTTATGGAATCACTAGTAAAAAAGTGAACATCAATGTCTATCTTTCTGTTTCTGTTTCCTTATAAATAGTAACCCATCTCTTTCCTTTCCTCCATCCCTCCACGTTCTGTCCATCCAACTCATTTTCTCCTAGTCAGTGTGTCCTCCATCAATCTCGGCTCCGGACGCTAGGCATCAGATACAATCTCGCCAACAATCAGAGACCGGACCTTCATGTCTTAGCATCGCTTCATGAAGGGGATCTCTACATCAAGAAATAGTTTCAAATATAGTCGAGTCACACGACATCATGCCTTCGTGTCTCATTTAGTTCTTGGCCTTAAACAGTTTTATGACTTCTGCTAATTTTTACAATAAATATTCACTTCCTAGTTTAAATATACATGTGACATATTTGCACTCAATACTATATTTCAAGGTAGTAGTTGGCATCACTCAAGTAAAGCATAGGCCATGTCAGTGCTCAACCGAAAGCAGGTAAATCTACCAGACGACAAAAAAAATAAACATGTCCTGAAGGACAGACCAAACAACATACATGTTTGTGTGTGTTCCGTATTACAGCCGAAGTAGCAGGGCCAGTCTTATGTAATTGGAGGCCCAGGCGAAATGAATTTAGTGGCCACAATTAAAATAAAAATTAACAACGAAAAAATAAAATCCCGCAACTTATTATAAACATCTGTATCTATATCGAAATCAATCAATAATTTCGAAACTTTCTTTAAAGATGACCATAGGCCTAGATCTTTTCAATCGAAGCAAATATGCTGAATCTTCTCTTGATCGCTTGAGCCTGCATCTCTTTTTGATGCACCAGACTCGAAATAACGTCTTGGCGTTTTCACCGAAACGTTTTCTAACAATTGTGTAGTCTAACAAGTAAATCTAAACTCTCCTTAATAGACCTTGACGCTTGGTAAAAACTTAGAGCTCGTCTAGCAGACACAGAGCAATATGTTTGAGATTTTATCCAAGTGACGCTGTCTTTTCTCTAAACCATTGTTTTATTCCTGTGTTAGGCTCCCAGCAACCGGAGGTCTATATGCAGTCATCTTCCAGTCCATAGGATTTGAGAAATGTGCTCAACTTCTATCACGAAGGAGGGTAGCTCCTCCTATTTTGTTTATGCCTAAGGCCGGCCTTGGATGGAGAAATGATAGCAACATTTTAAAATGAAATGATTCTAAATTATAATCGTGCTAACTGTTTGTATGTTTTAAAGTAATTGATAATAAAATATTTTTTTCAAGGGAAGATTGAATAAATGAATGAATATTTATGTCTCCTTCTGGAGAGAGACTTAATGAATCAGTTGTGTAGGGTATTTCCTCTAGAATCAAGTAGAAGCAGCACAGGGTTAACACTTGCAACTACAAAAGTAAGACCTTCGTTGTTTGGTTCTTGTTTTGGAGAAAAGAAAATAGAGCAATATCTCTTACTTCGTGCGCAAAGTTTAATCCGTTAGTGCTGACTTTTGAAAAAATTTCTTTAAGTTTTAGAAACCCAAAACAAAGAGAATATAACCAATTCAACACAGAGAAAGTAAATATTTCAATAAAGAAAATATATATAACCAATTCAACACAGAGAAAGTAAATAATTCAACATAGAGCATATATAACCAATTCAACACAGAGAAAGTAAACAATTCAACACAGAGCATATATAACCAATTCCAGATTAATTTTGAAAGCTGTTGCAAATCTCTTACAGTCCAACAGCAAGCCAACACAACGAGCAATTGGATTGAATATTAACTCTCGGAGCTTCATTTATTTCCCCAGTGGAGAATCCATCTTTCAAGACTGAAGGAAAACGATTCATTTTATTTGCTTTCACCCCCCCACACACACACATACGCACAAACACACATACTCACTATTGTTCAAATATGTTTATTTATAGGACTATCTTAGAGATAGAGAGAATGAGTTTTATACATTGGTAAAACTTGTAAGAGGAATAAAATGATAATGGCAGTGTCTTCGATTCCGGAGATTAAGGTTGAGTGCAGTGTTTCACAGAATTTTATACTACATATGAATATGTCGGCTTAAAGGGTAAACTCATTTTCACAATCTACATTTATTATCGTGGCAAAAAAATGTGAAAGGAGTATTTTCCATGTCTGACATTGATCTAGATCTAACTCCAATCAATAGATCCGTAAGGCCCGCAGGCCGCAGGTAATATCCAACTAGTTAGAAATAAAAGCATTTCAGCACATTGGAAACATTGATGATTTTAAAGATAACATAAACAATGTCAAGGGAGGTAAATATTGTTTGCAAGATAATGTCGCAAACAATAAATTACTGTTGTACCAATTCAACAAGCATTCTAAAGCTGTTGCAGATCTCTTCGGTACTACAGTACGATGACAATATGAAATTTAACAACCAAAACGTTAACATACAACACTACATATTGCATATTAATGAATTTTTAAGATAATAATAATTTAATTTATAGAGCGCTGCTGACAAACAAAATGTAGGCTCAAGGCGCTGTGATAACAATACCCATATAAACACGAGAGTTAAAATGACAAACTAATCTATGAAAAAGGTTTAAACAGATAGGTCTTAATGTTCTTTTTGAATGTAGTGCAGCATGTTGTCTGGTTGAGATCAATGGGGAGTGAGTTCCAAACCTTTGATCCGTGCACTGAAAACATATAAGCTTTGTAACAGAGCCGGACTTAAAAAAGTATTCTTTTAAAAAAAAAATGCACTTCAGAAAAACATGCCATATTTGAGAAGAAAAAAAAAGTATCTTATTTCACCTTCTTATATTTAATTGATGCAATTCTTGAAATATATATTTAAATTAGGTCAACCCCTTAATAGTAAGTCTATCGGAGGACGCACAGTCTTGCATTGGTGTAAGTCCGGCCCTGCTTTGGAAAGCATTTACCAAATATAGCGTTTCGTTCAAAGGTCAGAAAATAATATCATGAAATAAATACAGAGACAATCTATTATTTTGTCACTTCGATACATGTTCGTTCGTGTCTTAGTAACCGATTTGTCCCACTAACAAGTTTTGATTATGTAATAGGATATTTCTGTACTTTAAGCTTCGATATGAGGAAAAGCGGCTGGTCCGATTAACCGGCTGCCCGTTCAACCAGATTCGACTATATATTGTTGAAAGAAAGATTTGAACAAAGTATCCTATGTCGTCATTCATAAAATTTTTTGTATTGTGTACCATGAACCCTGATTATCGATCATGTCACCCTAATTACCATAAGATGAACAACATCTATTTATAGACCTATATCTATTCATGGCAAAAGTCACGTGCGCAACCTTAAAAATAGAAAAATAAAGAGTCCAACAGACGATTTATTCTCTCCCCCTGATCCTGAATTTGTTGGACAGTCGCGTGTCGTCTGCTAGCGGAGGGAATCAGATCTGGGTTTAATGGCGTGCTTTGAGATCTGTCTGTTATGACAGACACAAATATGCGTCACCCATTTTTTTTTTAATGTTACAGCTCGGATATGTAAGGAACAGTGGGAGTGCAGCAGGAGCTCAATCAACCATAACGTTCAAAGCATGTGTTTCAACACGTTATAACTCCACCTCTTTGTTTGACACAGGTCGGTGGAAACAATACTGCCAACTTGAAGATGATATTAAATACACTATATGAATATAAAACGATTGATATACATGTCACATGCAAATCTTGAGTTCTCCGGATTATGCCTTATCAAACTTTCAATGTTGGACAGGCTGGGCGTCATTCATACGAAATCATAAATCTTAATCACATAACACCATCAAAAACAGGTGACAACACAAATAGAAATACCTAAGTCATGTACATACTTATAATGTACGGTCGTTGCGTTGTAGCTTTAGACAGTTACACTAAATAGGTGTCGACGCATTATATTTTTTATTAATACTACACTTGAACAAAGCTTGAAATAAAACCACAACAGTTTTAAAAAAAATGAACTTAAATTTTTATTAAGTGTTTATCCGATTTCTTGTAGAAATATATAGAAACACCAGAGTGAAACAATAATATATTAAACAATCAAATAGAGTACAACTCAATCCAGCACTATCTTCTGACGTCTGCAGGTGTAGACACAAATACGCTAAAAGAAAATAGTTATCTTCTCTTTGAAAAGCTACCTCTGTAATGTCTAAGACATGAACTTACCTGGATTACATCTGCTGTTCACCCCTATTCAACACTTAATGGTCTTACATCAGAATCTACTGAGCCAATCAAAACCGGCACACACATAGTCCAATAGCGCACAAAAGGCGTTGAAAGCTTTGGGGGGGGGGGGGGGGGGGGGGAGTTTAATACAACTAGTTGTAAGAAAAAAAGTTAAAAATTGCCTTGTTTTTTTTTTCAAAACATGTAGAGCCAGAAAACTGATAAGGGCGGGAGAGGCTGTGAACATAATTTTTACATTATTTAAAATAAAACTTATAAGTCTTACACTGACATAATCAATATATTAGTACCTACAATAATATGCTAAGTGCAATAGTATATGAATCAAGCCTATTTCTAACGGTGTCAGCAAAATGTCAATCTGCAATTTATATAATGAGAAATATGCAGAGTTGGAGAAAGAACACATCTCGGTTATTCACCAGGATTTGAACCCAAGAAGTACATGTTTAACAGTTAATCACAGTTAGAGTTAATTAAATTGTCTACTTATTGTTTTCGCTGCATTTTCATTTTACTTGTTACGTTTACCAGCAAATTGTCTTGCAACATTTTTAGACAAACAACTATATGATGATAATAATAATAATAATAATAATACCAAATTGTTCTAGTAATCTGCCAGAGAGCAGCACCAGAACATTCCTCGATGGAAACAGTTACTGGAGCTAAAATGAATTATGTTTCCCTCTAATGAATTATGACCCTGTCAGTGCTAGAGAATGAATTTTAGATCGTTTCTAAAATAGTAATAATAATAATAAAAATATAATAATAATAATTTCATTATCATTGAGGAACTTTCAATTGTACAATACACATAACAAAACATTATAACAATAGCAAACATTGAACACTGTATAAGGGTTGTCTGAAAAACTGGGTCATGTTTAGCCTCCGCTTATGTCAGATTTGATAAATCTGCAACGTTGGCAGCGCTAGGTTTGATGTACTTAGCCAGTGCGAAGGAAAGCCGTCTCGCCACTCGTTCAAGTTTCGGGTCTTCCACGGTGCATGTATTCTCGCGTGCTGATAACAGGGGCTGTTCGATGTTTTCTGTTATGTTGGAATTAATCCGCCTCGACGCGGGAATTCCATATGAATATTGTGAAGTTACAAACGCTTGGAATTCTTACATATGTGTGTTCTCTATTATCTCATCTGTGAATTCGTTGTGGATAAGGAATGATTATAAAAGTGTATGTTGTTTAAGATAGACAAAGTTGAATTCTGAACTTTGGATTGACTTATTGTTCTTAAAAGGATTTATTGATTCCAGACTGGACTTCTAGGTTACATCTAGGACTAGACTTACATCTAGAACTATAGTTTAGTAATAGTCCTGTTCACTTTCCTTAAAGGCATGTATGGCTTATTATAGGATCTAAACGACATATCATCTAAACTATTCTAGACTCATGATTTTAGCATGATCTATATTAGATTAGCTTTATTTTATCAAACTGGGTAATTTAAAGGTAGATAAAGTCTGGAATCTATGATTTTGTTTTAAAACTTAAAATTTATTCTAAAGCTTAAACATGTGTTAGTAATATTATTTGACCCTAATACTAGATCGAGAGTTAGGTCTAGATCGATTACACTTTTATATCTTGATCCCTTTTATATTAGAAGTTTAAATATGCCCCTTATATCTGTCTAGAATTTAATCTATTATTTAACAATTTAGGCCCCCATTACATAAATCTTTAGATAATTTTGTTAGCTGTTTGCGATTTGTTAAGAATGCAATTAAATCTAGATTAATTTCTAGACTAGTTTTATTAATCTCGACACTAAAATAGATCTAGTTTATTTAAAAGGACATTTGAGCAAGTGTTTTAAAATGAATTAATATCATACTGTTTCCAGATTAGAGTATTAGCTCATGAGCTGGTAATTGTACTAGACTCTTTTCCTTCTCTCTCTCTCTCTCTCTCTCTCTCTCTCTCGCTTTGCTTGTACACAGCTTGACAGACCAGTTGTAAAGTAACCACCATTACGTGTTACCTCAAACACGGTAAAAAAAACAACAACAACAAGCAATAGAAAAAAGAATACTTTTTAAAAACAAAGCTTTATCTAAGGGAAGGAACCGCTAATTACTGCAATTTCCCATTTCTCTCAAAATTACGGGATCTATCTCTATTTCTGCCATATGAAACACAATTAATTAGTTAGTACAAAATGATGAAATAATTGGTTGATATTGGATTGATTCGCGTATTGTTATCAACTATGAACGATAATGCAAAATTTCAACTTGATCCAAGAATAGAAAGTGGGAAAACAAAAAAAAAACGTGTCAAAACGTAATAAGGGGATTAAATTCATATATATATTTCCACAGCTTTCGTTAAGTAGCATTTATTCCTCTCATTTCGAAATGAAACAAACTAATTAATCACCAACAATTTATTAACTTATTGTTTAATTTTTTTTTATTGATTCATGTCTTATCGGGTTTAATGCATAGACCTAATTGTATAAAGCTTTAACTTAATCCGAGAATTGCAAATAGAAGAAAAACACATATTCAAACTTTTAACCAGACAGACATGTAGACAGCAGACAGACAGACAGAGTGAGTTGATATAATAAGCTTTGTAAAAATAAAAAGTCTGTTACAACAGTTAACAAATCTCTCAGCTCATTTAGAATTTAAATTTTCAAATCGATCAGCAAGATGTAACATCCAAAGATGTCAGATATTGACTTGAGAAAGGTCCAGCAATCTCCTTCAAGCCGAAAAGAGAATAATTTCTGTTCTCTATCTCAACTCATGCTGGAACTACGACTCTTTCTTCATCTACAGGATTGACATGTTTAGTTGGGCTACTACAGACTCTGTCATGACTCGATTGGCGCGAATCAACATGTCAATCATCTAGGAACATCTATCGTCACTTGAGATATGAAGTCAGGTGTCAGTATTGTGAAGTCAATGACAGTTGAAGCACTGGTCGGACTGTTTTGAGACAGTGTCATTTGGCTGTCTATAATATCTTTAAGCGTTGATAAGCTCGATATTGCCTGGGGGCCATTTATATATACGACAATTATAGCATTGACCAACACGAAAAAGAATCGAACCTCGATCACATCGTTATGCACTGTGGGTAGACGTTAATATACTACTGCGTCACGGACCGAAATTATGTCCACGGATCGTAATTAGGACATCATCCTTTAGTTTGAAGGCCAGGTTTATACAGCCCGTCAACAGAATACAGTTGAACAATTACAGACATATTTTTTAAACTGTAGTTTTGTTCACTTTTTTTCAACACACTACGCCCCTGTTCAGCTTTTAAGTACAGCATAAGTATAAATCCAGGCCTAGTAAAAGCACGAACTCTAGCGCTCTAGACTTTCATCTTTTGGTCTCAAGTCGAAGGCAACTAGTGCACCTTTGGAATTCTTTTTAGCAAGTAAAAGAGAACATTCTTCCCTCTATAAAATTGGGAACATTTACTAGTGTATGGCTTAATATCAGAAAATGAAGCTCAGGTCTGGTCTAGTCTTCAGTCAAGTTGATCGAACTATTTTTAAAGAGACACTTTTGACATGCTTTTGCAGGTCTTTTGTAGACGTAGGTCTTTGACGTAGGAATAATTCGGCGTATGTTTTTGGTGATTTTGTCGTAGGTCTTTAGCGCAGGTCTTTAACCATCTTTGATGAGGGTCTTTGGCGTAGGTCTCTGACCATTTTGGCGTAGGTTTTTAGAATTTTTGGACTTTTCGGAATGTAGTCTGTCTTCGCTAAGCGTTCAATCTATGGAATGTTTGCATCAGACATGCACTTAGGTCTAGCCTGACCTGTTCGAAGGTGTCTGCTGACACAGCAGTGAACATCATGATGAATAGTATTGGCTCATAACTCCCAGCTTCTCTTTGCTAGTTCACTATAAGAGATTTTCATACATGGTGGAAAAGCCTATAACTAGCCAGATTTTTTGATGTATCTGGTGTACAAAATAAAGGACGCGTTAATATGCTATATTTTTTTTAAAGTTGTATGTCAACCTATTGGATATATGTTTGTAGTGCATCATGTCATTGTTTGATCTCTTCTGTTTCTAATTTTTATTTAGTTGGCAATAGTGAAGTTCAATGTACAGTAATTGTCTAATTTAGCGTCCTCGTCATTGTTTCTTGTGAAAATTTCCAGTTATCGTTTACGTTGTTTGATGAATCATTGCAATATGCATATGAGGGCGCTCGGTATTGAATACTAGATCTCGTCTAAGCTTTTTATGTAGGCATCACATCCTGTAATCCCCATTAACTCTCCTTCTCTTTCAAGTTTATATTATGTCTATTAATCTCTTTCAAGCTATATGATCAAATGAATACATTAAGGGTTTTTTTTTATGCCTCGAAGTGCTTGAAATTCATTATCTAATATTTGTGTTTTTTTGTTAGACAGATGTATGCCTACATGTTGGTTAGATGCATGCTATGTGACTGACTCATGTTTCGTTACATGCTAGTGGTTGAGTGTTGTAAGACCTGTGTTTAAGGTGTCACATTTAAGCCTTTACAAAAGTGTGTAAGGAAGTATTACACATAGAGAGATACATTGACACACACACACACACAAAGGATTGAGATCACTAAGTTCAGGGAGAAAATGATGACACTTCCATGTTGACATCGACATCATAACTGAACCCAGCCCTACAGGCGACGAAATAATGGCTACAACATTACCCTGCGTTTCTTGACTCCCTCCCTCCCTCTTTCTCCCTCCCTCTTTCTCTCTCTCTGGCTCTTTAATCCTCCTCCAGCAGTTGATGATTTGTTTTCCCCTATTTGTTCTGATGCCACTTCATAAAGATGTTCAGCATTCATTATTAATATTTAACTTTATTGGTTCAAGGGCTATCTAGATGCATTGAAGCAGGCCCTTGTGTTAGCGCGCACAAGTGCAAACCTTTCAGTTCTCAGATTGAATCGTCTCATGACAAAAGAGAGGAAACATTTTGTTTTGTTTTGGAAAGCTGATTTAAAAATCACTAAATTCCAGTTGCATATAATGCATAACAAGCAATAGAAAAAAATAATACTTTTTAAAACCAAACCTTATCTTAGGGTAAATAACCGCTAATTACTGCCATTTATCTAAAAGTCACAGGTTGTTGCTTCTTTTTTTTTTATTTGAAACAAAATTAATCATATATATATATATATATATATATATATATATATATATATATATATATATAATTCTCTTCTTTCATCAACAGTTTAAACGAGTAGTAAGGAGTAAAGGAAAGATCAATCTGCGGATAGTCCACGAGAAAACAAGAGGGGGGGGGGGGAGAGAACACGTAGTCACAAAAAAGCAGGGCAGGACCGTTGCAATATCACTCTTTTTTACTTATTTCTACCTCACGTTAAAAAAAAAAAGGGAGGGGGAGTAATCTACTCTGTAGTAACTATCGAAGCGACAGACGCTCAAGAGTTTGGACACAATGGAAAGATCACTCTTTTATTTTTGCAACTTGGACGGAGGGAGTTATCCTAGGTAATTTAAGAGGGAAAAAAATAAAAGACAATTTTCGTCTGTATATTTCAGGAGATTGGTATGAGTTTTCAAAAGATTTTAATATTAGTAATAAATAATTAACTAAATGGTTAACTTTTGGATTGATTCATGTATTGTTATTGATTATGAATAATATTTTATGTATTGATTGATGTCTTACGACAGGCAAACTGAGAGAGTGAGTTGATAGAAGAAAAAAAAAGTATGTGTGCAATAGAAACTTATCTTGTATTTCATCCAACTTCCTTCTTTTAGTATTTGGATCTATTCCTGTCACTCTAGAGTTTGTTCTGGTCAATGTTATCTTATATAATACAAACGTTACTTCAAATAAAAAGATGATTACCCTCTACGCGTCATGCACTCAGTCATGCATATTAACCAATGACTTTAATTCTGCCAAGTTACTGGTTTTCCTGGCTAGCTCAGGCAACCCATTTCATGCTCTAATAGCGCTAGAGAAAAAGGAGCACTTATGCAAATTTGTCCTAGCATATGGAACAAGGAATGTGCCTTTATCTTTGGTCAAATCAGAATCACGTGACTATATGATTTTTAGTTGATGTTTCGATACAATACATAATCAGTTTTGAACAGTCTACATGTGAAGGGATGTGTGTGTGGGTGTTTGAACATAGGGAAGTGAATTTATGGAGGGTTTCGTGTGTGTGTCTGTGTGGGGGGGGGGGGCGGGTAACCTTTATATGCTTTGAAAGCCAAGAGAAACTTTCTGGAAACGGATCATACCAAAAGTCGTGTATCCGGTCTCCAAATCCACCATAATTGGCTCGCATTGATTTAAAAGGGAAAAAAATCGTTTTTGGTTCAGGTTTCAGCCTTGACCAAGGAAGCGATACTGTGTGTGTGTGCAGGGAAAGGGGTGGGGTGGAAGATACCAGTGACAAATGTCCGAGAACATTTTTTCGCGAATGAGACAAAGGCCTGGGCTGCGTTTGTTTTGGTCATTATGTCTACTGAGAGATAAAGGGTACGACCTTTTTATCTTTTATAGAATGGAGTTAAGATTGTTGAGGATACATTTTTAAAAAGTTGAAGGTAAACTTTTAGATTTATTCAGGTTAAACTTTTAGATCGTTGAGGATAAACTTTTCAATTGTTGAGGGTAAACATTTTAATTGTTTACAGTAGAATTATCTTTAGCAAATATATCTGACTTTGGTATAACTAAATTTTATTGTGACTATACAGGAAGAGCATAATTAATTATTTTTTACACAAAGCATTAAGTAAATGCATTTATTACATTAGAAGAAATAAATTAAAAAAAAACAGCACAGTCATAATCTTTTATTGCATTTTGAAAACAAGCAAAATATAATAATTAAATTTAAAAAAAGCAAAGCTTATCTGAAAAGGAAGAATCCAGCCCTTAAAATATATAGGCTATATAAAAATGTACAAGCTTCTTCGACATACAAAAATGATAACCAATAATTTATTGACTAATAGGGTATTTTTTAAAAATTGATTCATGAATTGTTAGGTACAAAAATTAATTGTTTAAAGTTTCAACTTGATCCCTCCGTAATTAGTTTCCAGTAATTAATTGACTAATTGGTTACTTTTTTAAAATTAATTTTTATGTCTTGTCTATGCCGTTGAATAATTGTGCGAAGTTTCAGTTTGATCAGAGAATATGTGTGGGAGAAATAAAGTTTGAGACAGCTTGAGTTGATATAAGCTTTGTATTTAAAAAAAAGGATCTAAGAAATTACTGAGGAACTGAATGATTTATGTCCATATTGGTTGTAAGTGTGTGTTTCGTGTGTGAATGTTGTTCGCATTTGCATCTATATTGTTACAGTAGTTACGCTGGGGTGGTCAGTTGTAGTCAAACTGAATTTCCATTGGATTGGACCAATAACAATTATCTTATCTTATCTTATTGAAATGACATACTTTCATTTTTTTTGTTCCTCGTTTCACTGCATCCTCCGCACGTGGAATAAATAATATAAAAATTTGTGTTACAAAAACGTGTTAATTAATTGCATCTCTTCACAGACCAGGACTTGAGGAGTGTGCCTGAAGCCCCACAACACAGTCATAATGCATTCCTGGAAAACTAGGTCACACGCATCCATCAGAACCGCAAGGCCAAGTATCGTCCAGTTCTGTCCCTTGCAACTTGACCGGGGGGGGGGGGGGGGAGGGGATAAAATGATAGGAGGTGGATGGGGGGAGGGTCATCTAGAATCGATGGAATCCACATTTGAGTTCTGACCTATAAAATATCGATCTTGTTTTATAGTTTATATGAAGATGAAATTTAGCCCCTTCCCCCCCCCCCCCCTTCTGTTATTTTCCCAAATGTTTGTCAAAGTTGATTGACTGACCTCTTGAAAAGTTAGTCCAACAGTTCTGTCAGATAGGAATATCGTGGCTGCATCCATCATCATGCATTACAAATGAATGATGTTCCCTGCCTAACCACCACGCTACCAACTGCTCTACTATTTCCCAGCACCCCCCTTTCTTTTTTTTTTTTTGTTTTTTTCAGAAATGTTTTATTTGAGAAGAATTCCCACATTCTTGGAAGCTACTCGTATGTTCCCGCAGAAGTGTGGAGCCAAGTGTGCGAACACATTAAATGTGCACAATTAAGTCTGTGCTAGTTTTTAAAAACTCATATACGTTTAGCGTGGAGTTAAGTACGTTGTGTTTGATGAGGCTAATTGTGACATGTACATGGGTTGACGTGAGTTTGCATGAGATACCGCAAACTGTTGTTTTTTTCATATCTTTTTGCTTAATTCACTCTCTCCTTCTCTCTCTCTCCTTCTCTCTCTCTCTCTCTCTTTAACTATCAATATTGCCCTAAGCTTACTCTAATGTCTGATAAAATTTGTTAATGTTGCTATCTATCGCTTTACATCTTAATTTCTCTCTCACTCTCTCCCGCTCTCCCTCTTTCTTTCTTCCTCTCACTCTCTCCTGCTCTCTCACTCTCTCTCTCCTTCTCTATCTTTCTTAAACTCTCTTTATCGCACTATTCTTAGCTATCACCTCTGATAAAATGTGTTCTTTTTTTCGCTTTACATCCCAAACTCCCTCTCTCTCTCTCTCTTCGTTTTTTCTCTCTCTCTCTCTTTGCTACATGTCACTTCATTTTCCACTCTCCTGATTGTGTACATTCGTCTAGCACATTGTCCAAGTATCTTTATTTCTTCTCTAGCTCTCTTGTTCTCTTTTCCTTTCTAGCTTAGACACAGTCAATAATTACACATAGATGTACTCTATATTCAGGGCTCACTCGCTAGATTACTGTAACCAGTTTCTATTTCCCACATGACCTGTCGCCTCCTGCCTCTGCCTTCTCCTGCCTCCTCGTGCTTCTGTTTGATGGAGATATTCTACTCGAACATTATCAAAAGTCCCAGCGGTGTCATCTTGATCCAGTGCCACTTCATTTTATCACAAACTTTTTATTCGCCCCGTCTGTCCATCCTTTTTTTTTATTTCTTGTCAATTGTTTTTTTTTTGTTGTTTTTTTTTGGTATTATGTGTCCAGTCTCAATATTTTATTCCGTTTATACCTCACTCTGTCGATTCTCTTTCTGTCTATTCTCTTTCTGTCTATTCTCTTTCTGTCTATTCTGTTTCTGTCCATTCTCACATTTACTATCCTCACTCAGTCCACCATACTGAATTAATGATTTGAAACACCCGTACACCAAGTCCATCCCCCCCCACCAAACCATTTGATTTTCTTGTCCACTATTGTGGGTCTTCCCCGTTCTAATTCTCTCTATCTCTCTCTCTCTCTCTCTCACACACACAAAATCACACTTTGTTACTCCCTTGTGAACGAATTTCTATCTGCCTCTCATTTATTTTCCTCCCAATCTCACACGTAGTAAACGACTATCTTGTTCAATCTTTCAATCAGTTTTTTTTTCAATCAAGCAATCATTCTTTCTCTTGGCACATACATTATTATTATTAATTTTTTTTTTTTTTATTTTAACAAGTTTTTAAAAAATGTGGTTGTTTAATCTTTCCTCTGCCCTGTTTTAATGATCAAAGTAGAAATACATATGAAAATACCAAAGAAAGAAAAGGTACTCTCCGCTTATCGACTGATGTGTGTCTCGGTGTGTGTGTTGGTGTGTGTGCACTTTGATCCTAATGTGAACACACTGTTTAGTGCTTCAACTTATTTCGTTGACGTCATATGACACGGATTAAAATAGTTTTCGTTAACTAGGTCATTTCTGTTGACTGAAGTAAAACTTTTTACATTTGACAGGTTTCTATCTGTCGGAGATCAAAACACGGGTACTGCATTCTGCCTGTGTTTAAAACCAATTTTTACATCAAACCAAACGAATCATTGGGTTTCATTATATCATCTTAAAACAATGGGTTCTTTTGGCTCTCACGTAACTGTGTCTGTCATCAACACGTCAGGTCTAGTAGCACAAAGCGGAACTGACACAAGGGCTTAATTAATTAGAGCACAAACATCGCCGTCGTCAACAACAAACAAACAACTCTTGAGGTATTAGAAAACCATTTACAGAGGTGGATTAAGAAAGTCAACTGAACGAAACGGATAAAGGGGGTATGGGGTTGGAGAGATATACAGAA
Organism: Biomphalaria pfeifferi; assembly: GCA_030265305.1. NCBI lineage: Eukaryota > Metazoa > Mollusca > Gastropoda > Planorbidae > Biomphalaria > Biomphalaria pfeifferi. The sequence continues at coordinate 467,642 of JASAOG010000304.1, read as the reverse complement.
CTACAGTCATCCAATATAATTTAATATCATGTAGTTATTTTGTGTCATTTATTCCTTCCCATGGCCTGTAACACTTCAATCTCTACAAGGAACGGTAAACATCTAACATTGAGACGATTTTTACCAATATCGGCGGAGAGCG